>CAUVYP010000756.1:0-13307 GCA_963556195.1 Sepiola atlantica
TTTCGATAAAAACAAATCCTGAGGAATAAAAGCTAATTTTACGTTTAATTGCTATATTTATTTCTTTTATTAGTTACCTCAAAATGTCTGATTAAAGAAACAAATGAAAGGTTTTTTATATTTTTTTTAGGTAAGCTTCAAATATTAGGTCCATTAAAAATATTGTTTTATTTAAAAAAAAAAATTAAAATTGATGTTAGCAAAGTTTTTAACTGTTCACAACATATATATAAATATTGTTATATTTATATATATATATATATATAATCATTCTTTAAACCCCGACCCGCAAGAACGGTTCAAAAATCTATTTTCAATCGATATTTATTCCATAATAGCCGAATTTCCCTACTTTGCCAACATTGCAGAATTTTCCGGGCATCGTTGTGAAACTACAGAAGCACCCTGTTCTGAGGAAGAGAAATTCTTATTTACTGGGGCTATTTTTACTTTTTGTCTCATCCAGAGTTGCCCTTTTTGGAGAAGTGGACATTTACATAAAAAAACACGACATTGTGTTTACTTTTTCTCTTGTGGGGAGGCAAGTAAATAGTCTCTCAAGCTTTTTTTGTGTTAGTGTAATATTATGTTTATGTTAGTGTAATATATTTTGTAGGAAATAAACAAAAACAACAAATTTCCGATAGATATTAAAAAAATTGAATTAAAGATACATTTCCAAGACTTTAAAAAGTATATTACAATTTTATTTTAAGAGCAAGTGTACGGAATAAGTCTACGGTAATATTTTTCAACGTCCCTATTCTACAATTGAACCAGAGATTTCATTACTCTCGACACTTTTCATTTTTGTTCCTTTTAACCATCAATCATAACGACCTCTACCCCTTTTTTTTCGCACCTAAGTGACAAGTGTTTCCTTTCCCTTTCTTGACCAGAAGATTTAACTATGAATCAAAACGACCTCTGACCATCTTCTTTCGCACCTAAGTGACAAGTTTTTGAAACTAGCGAGTATCGGAGACTGTGAGTCTTTGATGTCTTTCTCTGGCGCCTACCAGCGGTCGAATCTCATTCATTTTTATTGATATTCATTTTCGGATCAACAGCCGGGAGAAAATGTTTGTGATTAAAGATGTTATCACATTGTTTTCGACGGAATGCTACTTTTATTTATTTTGTCGAGAGGTTAACTCTAAGTTCAATGATATTTTAGGGTAAATGCGTAGATTAACATTATCCACTGAATAACCCCACCCATTGGAATTTAACTTTTTTGTTTACGTTAACGCCAGTTTCAGCATGGCAGATACTTAAATTCTACTGCATTTTGTATAAGTCATTTGTTGTTTTTTGTTTGTTTATTTTCTTCCTATTTATTGAGTGTTAACTATTCTGCACTTTTCCGAGTGGGTAAATGCTTACTTTGAACTTAGGTAAAAATGGCACCGGTAAAATGGCACAAGTCGATAAATAGGATAAAATGGCACACGAAAAAAAATATAGATGAAATTCTCATATTCAGTTTATCAAAATGTTGAATACAATACATAAAGGGATTACATTAAGAATGTTGTTAAAGTAAAAAAATTTAATTATACATTTAAAAGTAGATGAGGACCCTCAGCTACCCCGCCTAAAATGAGATTCTATTTTTAAGGCGATTCCGTGTGAACTGTTGCTGTCTGTTTGAAAGTTAATTTAATTATTACAATATCGTTTCGTTATTAAATTATTAACTAAACCAAATTGTTAAAAAACTATAACTAACTTTATTAAGATATTGTTGTTTAAATGTCTATGATTGGATGTAAAAACCTAAAATTTTCAATCTTCTAATATATGAGGAGTTGCTAAGAATTTAAAACCGATTTAAATGACTTTCTTCTCGACGGTTTAAATACTTCCAAATTCCAAACAGTCACGAAGTAAATTTTGTTGAGCTGGGGTTAGTTAAATGGTGTGCGGACAAAAGCCAACCGAACAAAAGCCCACCAAAATAAGTCAAACACGGACTAAAGCCGAACAACGTAAAAATAAATTAATTAAAAAAACTTTTAACAGATTTTTGCATTTTTTTTACATCATAAAAACACGTACTCTTTTTATTACTAACACTAATTCCGGTAGTAAAACAAAAATACATTTTAGACAAAATTATGTATTAATCATCTTTTGCGGAATGACAAAACAATTATTTTATATTGAACTCGGAGAATCATTTTTGCATATAATTTTAACATAAAATGATCCCCCATTTCCGGGCCATTCTAACTTTTTAGGGCATTAACCCATTTTTTGGAGATGAGAGATAAATTCTATGCATTGTTTTTCACCTAATTTAGTTAAACTGGCAGTGGTAAAATTTTGCACAAGAACAGATGGTACAAGAGAAAGATATAAATGAAAATCTCACAATGAGTTTAGAAACATGTTGAGAACATTACGTGAAGGGAAAAAATAAAAGTACCGCCCCCCCCCCCCCCCAAGAAAAATTAGATTCTTACTTTTTTATGCGAACACTGAAAAAATGAACCGAATTATTCTTCAAATTACGAGTAGGGGATTAGTTGCACATATAAATTTAACGGAAAAGTTCCGTGCCATTCTAACTTTTTTACCACTAACACTAAGTCCGATCGGCAAAGTCGTAAAACAACACGTAATCGCTTTAAAAAGTAGAAACCACCAACCCCGCCTGAAAAACAATCCATAGAATTTCTATCCCATTGCAAAAGAAAAATAATTAACTACCCTAAAAAGTTATAATGGTCCGCAAATGGTGAATCATTTTATGTTAAAATTATATGCAAAACTGATCCCCCAATTTCAATCTTACATAATTGTTGTTTTTTCTTCCTGCGAAAGATGGGTAATACTATACACATTTTAGAAAAAAAATGTATTTTTTGTTTTACCACACGGACTTGGAGTTAGTAGTAAAAAGGGTGCGTCATTTTTTTATGATGCAATCTTTAAAATAATGCAGTATTTAAAAAGTACCGGGAAAATGTTTAAAAATGAAATGTAAAAAATTTAGTCAAGACACGAAAATTACAAACACAGACTTATTGATAATTGTAGTAATAATGAATATCAAAATATTTTTATAAAATTTTTTTATACTTAATTTATTTTTATGATGGTGGGTTTCTGTCCAAGTTTGATTTATTTTGGTGGGCTTTTGTCCGGTGGCCTTATGTCCGGTGGGCTTTTGTCATACCACCGTATTTATCTACCCCCACAGCGGTAAGATGTGACACAAGGTCGGAAAGTGGGATTTGATAAGTCAGCACCCTAGAGGAAGAGCACTAATGACCCTCAAAAAATGCCTGGGCAGCCCCGTCGGCATTCCTCGGTAAGGGCGCTTCAGGCGATTAGCAATAAACTAACCCCTTCTCAAAGGGTGAGAAGGCAAGGCCCGGGAGGGTGGACCTCCTAGAACTGCACAGGACAAACCCACAGACCGGCGGAATCAAGGCCCGAAGGCCAAGACCGTACCGGCCTATAGGGTGTGGTATCCATCGGAACAGATACTACACTTTGATATTAGTCAAAAGGTCAAGAATTCACCCAAATATTGGATAAAATCGATCCTCGGTCTGAATTTGTACTTTTTGTTTTGACATAACATTCGAATTTATTTTTTAACGTATATAAAATTAAACTTTTATGTCAAATTCTGACTCGACTCACCATCTTTTTTCCGACATTTTTTTTTATTGACTGTTATGTCTTAGTTTGCACTTCTTAATTTTTGCTTTAAAATTGGTTATATTTTTTGTCCAAGATTAAAAAGGGTAAAAAAGAAGCACATTTGTATTTTCTTCTAAGAGCCGCACTGAATATAGGTATGCACAGTAACGGCGAAAAAAACATGAGCTGACAATGTTTGTTTTTTAAAACGTAAATTAAAAATGCTAAAATATCTTTTTCATTTTTCTTTTTAACTTTTATTCAAGAGGAGTTACCGGTACTTGTTCGTCTTTTACCATAGTCCGTTTAACGCAACTTTTTACTAACCATTTTTTAGTTCTTTTTTCGGTGTACACTTATCGATAAGGTAGCTAGAGAATTCCGGGGTTTTTGGGAAAAAAATTTAAATATTTCATATTTTAGGAGGAGGGATCAGTTTCCAATGTAAATTCAACGTAGACTGATCCCCCTCTTTTTAACCATCTCAATTTTAAAAGAAATCTTTTTCGGTGTACAATTAACTATCATGTCGATAGAGAATTCCGGGGTTTTTGGATAAAAATTTCAAAAAATCTGATTTTAAGTCGGGGGATCAATTTTCAATGTAAATTCAACGTAGACTGATCCCCCTTTTTTTGACCTTCTCAAATTTTTAAAAGTTATCTTCTGCTTAGAATTACCTATCATAGGTAAGTGTACACCGAAAAACAAAACAACGAAATGGTCAGTAAAAACTTGTGAAAACCGACTATGGTAAAAGTCGAACAACACTGATCCCCCTCCTAAAATCTCAAATATTTGAAAAATATTCCCCAAAATCCGGAATTCTCTCGCGACATGATAGGTAATTGTAAGCGGAAGAATTTTAACAATTTGAGATAGTCAAAAAGAGGGGGATCAGTCTACGTTGAATTTACATTGAAAACTAATCCCCCGTCTTAAAATCTTAATTTTTTGAAAATTTTTTCCAAAAACGCCGGAATTCTATATTGACATTATAGGTAATTGTACACCGAAAATTCTTTTTTTTTTATTGAGATGGTCAAAAAGACGGCGATCAGTCTACGTTGAATTTACATTGGAAACTGATCCCTCCTCTAAGATTTAAAATATTTGAAAATGTTTTCCAAAAAACCCGGAATTCTCTAGCAGCCTAATAGGTAAGTGTACACCGTAAAAAGAAAAAAGAATGGTCAGTAAAAAGTTGTGAGAAACGGACTGTCGTAAAAGACAAACACATGCCAAAATATATTTAGTCCAAAGAAAAAAATATATTTAGTCCAACGAAAAAAGATCTCTCTCTCTCTCTATTGGGGCGGAGGCAGGGTTGCCAGATTGGCCTTTTGCAGGGTTGCCAGATTGGCCTCAAGAACGGTTCAAAAATCTATTTTCAATCGATATTTATTCCATAATAGCCGAATTTCCCTACTTTTTTTTCAAATCATGGATCTGCATGAAAAAATAGCTCCATTGCCCAGAATTGACATAAATATCTGCTAACATTTGTCATTTAAGGAGAAAAAAAGCAAATATTTATCTTGTTCGAAGGAAGGGTCACACTGCAGGGATCCCATTCCCAGATTGGCTTTTTCTTTCGGTAAACTATGATTTTAAACATATGTGAATATTCTAGAGTTAACTTATCAGACCTTTTTGACACCTATTTGTTAAGTAGTTATATGGCACCTCTTAGAGACTTTATGATCCAGTAACAAATTGGCCCTGTCCAGTCAGGTCATGCGGTCACTAAGTATATTTTCTCTAAAATAATTAATGTTTGAAATTCTTTAAACTTAGTGCTTTGAAATTAATGGAATCAATTTTTAATTTATGTAAAACTTTAAAACGCATGACTGCTAAACTATATCTCAAGTAGAAACAGTTGTATTTGGAAAGATATATTTAAAAATTAAAATAATGATATTCATTTTCTTGGATGAGTTGCTAAAATTTCAATAAAAATCGATAATTATATCTGAGATCTTTTAAGGATTTTCCAAATATCTCCGATTAATAGACACACGTGTCTTAATAATGACACATAAATTGTTCTCGGGCCTCAAGTATAGATTTAAAGTTGAGAATAAATAAAAAATTATCAACATTTTAGGGATATTTAAAGTAGATGGTCCCTAGAGTAACTATGATATTGTGGTGACTGAAACGAAACGATTCTTCTCCAAGAAAAAAAAAAGGAGACCAAGACATGACAAAAAATCCCTACACTTAATGGCCTAGTGCCTAATTTGTCTAAAATAATTTTACATTTTTTGACAAATAAATTGAAATTGTTACACGTTAGTACACGAAACCTTCATTAAAGTTTAAATGAATATGTAAAATAATTGTTTACCTATGAAATATATATATATACATATATATACGAACACATATATATGTACATATATATATATATATATATATATATATATATCAATATATATATATATATATATATGTGATGTATATGCGTATATATAAACACACACATATATATATATACATATATGTATATATATGTATATATATACATACATATATACATGCATATACACGCATATATAAACACACACATATGTATATATGTATATATATGCGTATATATAAACACACACATATATATATATACATATATGTATGTATATGTATATATATACATACATATATACATGCATATACACGCATATATAAACACACATATATGTATATCTGTATATATATGTACGCACATATATATACATATATATATACACACATATATATGTATATATACACATATATATACACATATATATATGTATATATACACATATATATACACATATATATGTATATATACACATCTATATGTATATATACACATATATATATATACATATATATATGTATATATATACACATATATATATACATATATATATGTATATATATACACATATATATATACACATATATATACACATATATATACACATATATATATACACATATATATGTATATATACACATATATATACACATATATATATATACACATATATATGTATATATACACATATATATACACATATATATACACACATATATATGTATACATATATACATATATATACACATATATATGTATATATATATACACATATATGTGTATATATCTACACATATATGTGTATATGTATATACACACATATATATATGTACACATGTGTATATATATACACATGTATGTGTATATATACACACATGTATGTGTATATATATACACATATATATACACATGTATGTTTATATATATACACACATATATATACACATGTATGTGTATATATATACACACATATATACACATATATGTGTATATATATACACACATATATATATGTGTATAGATACGTATATATATATATGTGTGTATACATATACACATATATGTGTATATATACACACATATATATACACATATATGTGCATATATACACACATATATGTATATATATACGCATATATATGTATATATACACAGATATATGTATATATATACATATATTTATATTTACATATATATGTATATATATACACATATATGTATATATACACATATATATGTATATATATATATACACGTATATATATACGTATATATATATGTATATATATACGCATATATATGTATATATACACGTATATATACTCGTATATATGTATATATACACATATATATGTATATATATACATATATATGTATATATATACACATATATATATGTATATGTATACACATATATATATGTATATATACACATATATGTGTGTATATATACACATATATATACACATATACATGTGTATTTATACACATATATATATACACATATACATGTATATATATACACATATATATACACATATATATGTATATATATATGCACACATATATGTATATATATACACATATACATATATATGTATATATACACATATATATATACATATATACACACATACACACATATATATATATACACATATATATACGCATATATATACACACATATGTGTGTATATATATTTAGATATGTGTATGTATATATATATATATGTATATATATATATATGTATATATATATATATGTATATATGTATATATATATATATATGTATATATATATATATGTATATATATATATATGTATATATGTATATATATATATATATGTATATATATATATATATGTGTATATATATATATGTGTATATATATATATGTGTATATATATATATATGTGTATATATATATATGTATATATATATATATATATATATATATATATTACACATGCCCTTTTGTTTTTTTTATCTAGCAATAAAAATGAAAAGAAATAGTATCAGCTACACTCTTTGAGTTATTTTTTAAATCATACTGGAGGACATTAAAAAAAGAATAATATTTTAAAGTGTTATATTTAAATAATTGATGTTAATAATCTTGTAAAAAACGCACAATTTATCTCCTTTGGGAAAAAGTCTGGTGATATGCCCTTAAAACGCTATCTGATTAGACAATGGCTCGGCAATGGGTGATTATTTACCATTAAATATATATGCGAAACTGACCCCAACCCTAATTTCTAAATAAATTGTTTTCCCAAAGTTTTTCAATGTATTCATACGTAATCGTCTAAAAACAGTCGAAACAATTTCTCAGAGGGTCTACTCTACAAATTTAGGGGTTTTTAGCTACAAATGTACCAACTTTACCTGCAATTATTTAATACTAAAATATTCAAATTATTCTTTAAGGTTCTCTGGTACGATTTTTAAAGATATATCAACCGTATAATGTATTGATTTTATTCATCTAAATACGACCCCCAGCATATTTCTTGGTTTCAATTACGTCTTTGCTTCATCACAGCTAAGAAAACAATACGAAACTAAGAGACAAAAACATGCAATCATTTGGAAGTTAACAACTTCAATATAGTCAATTTTTCTTTATAATATATATCATTTTCGATTTGGCCTTTTTTGGCCTTTTTTGGCCTTTATTCTACTAAAAGTGTATCTTCAGTTTTCAATTTGGCCTTTGTTTGACTTTTTTTTCCGAAAAGTTTGGCCTGAAACATTTTTTATGGCCTGGCAACTCTGGGCGGAGGGACTTTTTTTTGGAAGGAGGCGGAGA
Organism: Sepiola atlantica; assembly: GCA_963556195.1. Classification (NCBI taxonomy): domain Eukaryota; kingdom Metazoa; phylum Mollusca; class Cephalopoda; order Sepiida; family Sepiolidae; genus Sepiola; species Sepiola atlantica. The sequence continues at coordinate 8,840 of CAUVYP010000756.1, forward strand.
AGCACCAGTCGTGATTCGGCCATTTTCACTTCCGCTTAGCGATAACAAGGGAACAATCAATGCAAAGCCCTGTTGAAATTCACCTTTGAACGATACGGTTCATTTGTCAACCGTTCCTGTTTCAACCCGCTCAGTTAGTGCTATCTGATAAAAGATTTATTTAGCCATTAAAACTGACACCGAGGTAAGAGTCTAACCTTTTACATATATGTTATTTTTAATCAGTATTTTAATATAAAGTAATTTATAGTTTAGTTTGTTTTTTTATAGAAATATATTCGATATTTATACGTGTATACTTTGAAAGTCACATTCCACATTCCATGTGGTCTTGAGAAATCTTTTTTTGTTCCCATGTATCTGTTGTCGTTATCATATCTGTTTCTTTGTCGCATTTTTTGTATTGTTTGTTTGTAGCCTTTTATTTTTACGTACATTTGTTCTGCAATTTATGTCATTTTTTTCGTCCATAACATTTTATTCCTTATATTTATCATACCATTCAAGCTCGAACACATTTTTCACAGTTAATATATATACTTATATTAACTGTGACTTAATCAACGTTGTTTTCTCAAAGGCTTTCTTATTCCTATGCTAAAATGTAACTTAGTTATGGGATTGAGTTATGTTAAAAAAATGTTAGGTGTAGTTTACAAGTATGGTTTGTTCTTGTAAAATCAGTACTTTTCTGTTATTATTGTTCGCTTTATTGATTGTTTTGGATATAAACTTCTATTTCTATATTACTTCCGGTGCTTCGGAAAACAAATATATTCTGATTCACACCTAAACCACCACCAAACTAGCTGATTATAAACCGGCAATTACGTAGACATATATATATATATATATATATATATATATATATATAATAGAAAATAATCACGTCTTTGCTGTTCCGTGAATTATTAAAAAAAGGTTTATTTAAAGTTTATACACTTTTGGTGCTTATACAGTTTAACGGATACTTTCGATAAAAACAAATACTGAGGAATAAAAGCTAATTTTACGTTTAATTGCTATATTTATTTCTTTTATTAGTTACCCCAAAATGTCTGATTAAAGAAACAAATGAAAGGTTTTTTATATTTTTTTTAGGTAAGCTTCAAATATTAGATTCATTAAAAATATTGTTTTATTTAAAAAAAAAAATTAAAATTAATGTTAGCAAAGTTTTTAACTGTTCACAACATATATAAAAATATTGTTATATTTATATATATATATATATATATAATCATTCTTTAAACCCCGACCCGCAAGAACGGTTCAAAAATCTATTTTCAATCGATATTTATTCCATAATAGCCGAATTTCCCTACTTTACCAACATTGCAGAATTTTCCGGGCATCGTTGTGAAACTACAGAAGCACCCTGTTCTGAGGAAGAGAAATTCTTATTTACTGGGGCTATTTGTACTTTTTGTCTCATCCAGAGTTGCCCTTTTTGGAGAAGTGGACATTTCCATAAAAAACACGACATTGTGTTTAATTTTTCTCTTGTGGGGAGGCAAGTAAATAGTCTCTCAAGCTTTTTTTGTGTTAGTGTAATATTATGTTTATGTTAGTGTTATATATTTTTGTAGGAAATAAACAAAAACAACAAATTTCCGATAGATATTAAAAAAATTGAATTAAAGATACATTTCCAAGACTTTAAAAAGTATATTACAATTTTATTTTAAGAGCAAGTGTACGGAATAAGTCTACGGTAATATTTTTCAACGTCCCTATTCTACAATTGAACCAGAGATTTCATTACTCTCGACACTTTTCATTTTTGTTCCTTTTAACCATCAATCATAACGACCTCTACCCCTTTTTTTCGCACCTAAGTGACAAGTGTTTCCTTTCCCTTTCTTGACCAGAAGATTTAACTATGAATCAAAACGACCTCTGACCATCTTCTTTCGCACCTAAGTGACAAGTTTTTGAAACTAGCGAGTATCGGAGACTGTGAGTCTTTGATGTCTTTCTCTGGCGCCTACCAGCGGTCGAATCTCATTCATTTTTATTGATATTCATTTTCGGATCAACAGCCGGGAGAAAATGTTTGTGATTAAAGATGTTATCACATTGTTTTCGACGGAATGCTACTTTTATTTATTTTGTCGAGAGGTTAACTCTAAGTTCAATGATATTTTAGGGTAAATGCGTAGATTAACATTATCCACTGAATAACCCCACCCATTGGAATTTAACTTTTTTGTTTACGTTAACGCCAGTTTCAGCATGGCAGATACTTAAATTCTACTGCATTTTGTATAAGTCATTTGTTGTTTTTTGTTTGTTTATTTTCTTCCTATTTATTGAGTGTTAACTATTCTGCACTTTTCCGAGTGGGTAAATGCTTACTTTGAACTTAGGTAAAAATGGCACCGGTAAAATGGCACAAGTCGATAAATAGGATAAAATGGCACACGAAAAAAAATATAGATGAAATTCTCATTCAGTTTATCAAAATGTTGAATACAATACATAAAGGGATTACATTAAGAATGTTGTTAAAGTAAAAAAATTTAATTATACATTTAAAAGTAGATGAGGACCCTCAGCTACCCCGCCTAAAATGAGATTCTATTTTTTTAGGCGATTCCGTGTGAACTGTTGCTGTCTGTTTGAAAGTTAATTTAATTATTACAATATCGTTTCGTTATTAAATTATTAACTAAACCAAATTGTTATAAAACTATAACTAACTTTATTAAGATATTGTTGTTTAAATGTCTATGATTGGATGTAAAAACCTAAAATTTTCAATCTTCTAATATATGAGGAGTTGCTAAGAATTTAAAACCGATTTAAATGACTTTGTTCTCGACGGTTTAAATACTTCCAAATTCCAAACAGTCACGAAGTAAATTTTGTTGAGCTGGGGTTAGTTAAATGGTGTGCGGACAAAAGCCCACCGAACAAAAGCCCACCAAAATAAGTCAAACACGGACTAAAGCCGAACAACGTAAAAATAAATTAATTAAAAAAATTTTTAACAGATTTTTGCATTTTTTTTACATCATAAAAACACGTACCCTTTTTACTACTAACCCTAAGTCCAGTAGTAAAACAAAAATACATTTTATACAAGATGATGTATTAATCATCTTTTGCGGAATGAAAATACAATTATTTTAGATAAAAACGTATTGTAGTATCCATATGGAAAAAGGGTTGAAGAAAGTGTCTACGAATGCTTGAAAGTGATACAATTTTTTTTATTCATATTAATTTCAGACTTTTCTTTTTTTCATATTAATTTCAGACTTTTCATTTTTTCATATCATTTCAGACTTTCCTTTTTGTCATGTTAATTTCAGAATTTTCTTTCAAATAATTAACATAATAAATAATATTTAAAAAATAATTTATTTGTTTTTATTTTATTGTTTTGAAAACATTTTTTGGGGGAATAATAGTCAAAACCTTTTTTCTTGGAAATCCAGTAACTTCCGGAATGAAACTTTTTTCTTAAAGTTAGGGCATTTCCCTAACCCCTAACCCTAACCCCTAACCGTAACCTTAACCCTCCCAAAAACATTATTTTCACTAAATATTAAATAAAATAACACATTCCGGTGCTCAGAAACATTATTTCTTGAAAAAAAAAAGATTATTCTATTTTGTTTATTTTCTTCAATGAAATTTATTTTAAAGTTTTGAAAACAATCAAATAACTTATATTTCAAATAGTCTGTATTATGTTAATTATTAGAATATGATGAAAGAAAAGTCTGAAATTAATATGAATAAAAGAAAAGTATGAAATTAATATGAATAAAGAAAAGTATGAAATTAATATGAATAAAAAAATTGTTGTATCACTTTCAGGCATCCGTAGACACATTCTTCAACCCTTTTTCCATATGGATACTACAATACGTTTTTACCTTATTTTAGATTGAAATTGAAGGATCAGGTTTGCATATAATTTTAACATAAAATGATCCCCCATTCCGGGCCATTCTAGCTTGTTAGGACATTAACCAATTTTTTTCGATGCGAGATAAATTCTATGCATTGTTTTTCACCTAATTTAGTTAACATGGCAGTGGTAAAATGTTGCACAAGAACAGATGGTACAAGAGAAAAATATAAATGAAAATCTCACAATGAGTTTAGAAACATGTTGAGAACATTACGTGAAGGGAAAAAATAAAAGTACCGCCCCCCCCCCCCAAGAAAAATTAGATTCTTACTTTTTTATGCGAACACTGAAAAAATGAACCGAATTATTCTTCAAATTACGAGTAGGGGATTAGTTGCACATATAAATTTAACGGAAAAGTTCCGTGCCATTCTAACTTTTTTTACCACTAACACTAAGTCCGATCGGCAAAGTCGTAAAACAACACGTAATCGCTTTAAAAAGTAGAAACCACCCAGCCCCCCTGAAAAACAATCCATAGAACTTATATCCCATTGCAAAAGAAAAATAATTAACAACCCTAAAAAGTTATAATGGTCCGCA